>VMOF01000001.1:22803666-22816166 GCA_011764245.1 Trialeurodes vaporariorum | reverse complement strand
AATCCGCGAATTTCGCTCTCATGGACCTAGCATGCGCCGTGAGAAGTCATATGTGAGTTTTTGAGTTCACATGAAATTCATTAAGGGCCCTGACAAATGTCGGACCGATAAAGTCTATATCGGGGGGGGGGGGGGGGGGGTGGCCCCCAAATCCGCGTAAGTCTCACGTACAATGTCTAACGCGGCCGGGGAGGTCCCATAAGATCCGTTTAAAAACTTGGATGGATCTGAAATTTTTTTTAAGAATTATCTAAAAGCTGAAGCTACCGCCCAATCCAAACCGCAGTGCGCAATCCATCGATTCGTTTCGAGATATCGATTTTTCAAAGGCGCGCGGTCTTGTCAGATCGACCTTAGAGGGGCGCTGGAGGCTGGAAAAAGGCGAATTTCGTCTCTCACGAACCAGTCGTGTGCCCTATTATATCGGTTCCCCTTTTTTTCGGGTCCAATGATGTCCCGAGAGGGCCCCAAAGCAGTTTCGAGCCAAAAAATATCATCTTAGGGGGGGAACTACTCCCCGTTTCAGCGTAACTCTGACAAGAAATGTCTAACTGCGGCCGCGAGAGGTCCTGTAAGGTCATTAATAAACTCGGAGGATCTGAAATTTTCGAGGGTTTTCAGTCACAAGCAAGCGCTTTTGACCGGTGCAAACCGAATTGCAATACATCGATTCACTATCGAGATATCGATTTTTTAAAGGCGCACGGTCTTGTCAGATCGAACATTGAAATAAGCTGGGATACTCTGTATCCGCGAATTTGTCTCTCTGGACCCTTTTAAACTCCCTTAAAAATCGAATGAGCTTTTTTCAAGTTATATTACGTTCTTAAGGGCCTTGATGAGTGTCGGATGACATTTGATCAATATTAACATTCATTTTTAATCTGAGACAAAAAGAGCTGAAACCATAAAGACGAAGAATTTCCATCGTGATGACTTTGGTTCAAGCGAGGAAAATTCTATAGAAGTCCCAAATAACTAGACTAGACTTTCCCGGGTTGCTAGGATTGGTATTAAAAATTTCCTTCCCGATGACTTTGGTTCAGGCGAGAGAAATCTAAAAAAGTCCCAAAAAACTAAACTAGACTTTACGGCTTGTAGGATTGGTATTGCGTCATCCGATTTTTAAAAGGGAAAAATCACTATCGAAATCGATTTTCAAAACCACAGTATTCACCCGCCTCGTGAACAACTGTTTCAACACGCTATAAGTAAATTTTCATCCCACTTTGACCTATCAAGTTATTTTTTTAGTGATCACTGTTTTACAAACACAAATGCAGCGTTGCGATTGACTTTGTCGCAGTTTTTTATATCAAAATGGAACCCCACTTACAATGATTTTCGGCCGAAATCATGCTCTCTTTTCTAACACTGTTCCAGTGTTGCAAGTTCCAACTTGTTTTGCTTTTGCTTTAGTTTTGTCAACATATTGCATCATACTGTTTTTAGTAGTTTACATTATTTTTTATTGCGCTTTTATGTTTATTAAATGTTTTGCTTGCTAAGCCACTGATGATGATCCTTTGGATTGAAAGGCATCTGGCCGATGCGCTGGCAACTTTTATGTGAGTCAGTTTAATTTTAATACAAGATTGATTATTATGAATTTAGTTTCATTTATTTCGTTTTTTCTTTTGATCCTCAAGGGGCTAACAAGCTTTCTATGTTAACAATTTCCTTAATAAAATTAAAAGAAGCAGAACCGTTTCAATATGAGATTTTCATTAACGATCTTTTCAGATGCCAAAGGCTAGATTTTTTTTTTTTTTTTTTAACGGAATTTCCCGTCTGCTCCAACAACGAAAAAGAAAGAAGATAAAGACCTTCACCCTCGGGTTAAAAAAAAAAAAAAAAAAAAAAAAAACAAGGAATGTTTCACTGTTCCAAACAGAGTTCCTGCCAGTGCCAGCCCCAAAACCTACCTCTCAATGAAGTTTTCGATCGCGGCAAAGTTTCGCCGCAACTTTCTATAGAGGGTTCCATGCACTGAGCGCGAAAGGGCGAGCACATCGAAACCTCCAAAAACTGATGTTACGAAACAAATGTTACCTCAACAGATTCTCCTGTGGGCTGTCACCCTCTATTCTGCGGTGTATTTAACTTCTGTGAAACACCCGCAACTAATCAACTTATGAAAGCTTCAAGCGGGCAGTGTCGGCCGGTCGCGACGGACAGGAGCATGGAGGCCGAGAAAACGCTGCTCAGTGCTCGGCGCACTAAGGTCTCAGATCGTCAAAAAGTGGCCAAAAAATCAGAAAGAAAATTTCTCTTTAATTCATCATTCATAAAACCTTCAAAACCAATTTTAATCACAGGAGAACCTTAAAGCAAGAAACTTAAAGCTAGAAATGACACTGGAAAAGTTTCAAAACTTAATCTTAAAAGGTCGAAAACTATGATTTTTAATGACTTATTTTCAATGATTTTTGGCCACTTTTTTTACGATCTCAGACCCTAGTGCGGCACAGGCAGCCGGCGAGGCTTTTTGGTCAAACAGAGATCTCGGCTTTATCTGCGGGTGAGGGGGGGTGGAGGGGAGGGGGAGGGTGGAGGGGGTGTTTCTACGTCCGTTTTGATCGTTTCCGAGGAAATGGTAACTGAAAGTATAAACGCTTGTCGAAACGAGTTTTAAACTTCACTCGAGCGGACGCGGATGGACAGACGGATGGGTGGGGAGGGGGGGGGGGTTGAGCTTGAGCTTGTGACCACCAAAGTCCGCAGTTTGGCTCCGACGGCAAAAGTTCCATCGCGAAGCTCAGCCGACCCCGACCCGGCACGAGTGTGTCAAAAATATTGCCTAACGAGCCAGGAGTTTACAGGATCGTTCAGTGCGATTACAGAGAGCACCCGTTTGTATGTACTTGAAGCGATTACGTCATGAGACGCGGTGCGAATGCGGGACTTATATGATCTTGAACTATTGGAAGCAAACCAGTATCTCTCTCTCTCTTTTTCCATTGTTAAGGGCTCGTCCAAAAACAAAAAAACAAAAACAAAAAAAAAAAAACAAAAAAATAAACAAACAAAAAAAACCCCTTATGCCATGCAGTAAAAGCAGCAAGCTTGGAGAAACGTAACCGCATCACAAATGTAACAGCTTTGTGCTATATGATTACAGGATAGTTTATCCAATGCTTTTCGTCCAAAGTATGATACTGCCCATTTTATTTTTACTATACTTATTTTGTCCATTCATTTGTTGCCTATTTTCTTCTTATTCAATAGTTATCCCTTTCAAACCCGAAAATACTTGTTGTTCATGAACGGATTTTTGACCAGCATAGCTAATCTGAGCACAATTTGTCTCATATAAAGCGATACAGACATAATTTTTTTTTTAATTTCCTCCATCAGCTTCTATGTAATTTAGATGTACGTACATTGAAGTGTACACCAGGAATGGAAGGGTTCTTTAGTCCATTAACTTTTTGTCCACAAATTTTTGTTCAGTGGTTTCCCGATTCCTCGACCAAATGATCGATTTTTAAAATACCTTTAAAACAAAAAATTTTGAGGTCTAAATGTTTTACTTCAGACTTGTTGACGAAAACATTGTTGCCAGATTGAACTCGTCGCCACTGTCACAAACGCAAAATGCGTACAGTTTGAAAAACTCTACAGAATATTCCAGGCGTTCTCAGAAAGGTTGCGCCAGATTTGACAATGAATTCCACTTCGGAATAAATGCAGGAAAATGAAGACATATTCGGCAATTTTGCAACACCGGGCTTCCACGTCAAAAAGTAATAAAAGAAAAAAACCTCTCTTTTAAAGTCTTTTGATCTCGCAGTGATGAGCGCGATTGCGAAGGGCCATCCTCAGTGGAGCCCGTAGCGATCCAGGAATTTGACACACTCTCTCTCTCTCTCTCTCTCTCTCTCTCTCTCTCTCTCTCCGCCCATTTGAACGCATGTGTTAAAAAAAGATAGCGGAGGGGACGAGTGTCACGTGGAAGCCAATAATCTGTCCTTTTCTAACACACGCGTTCAAACGGGGAAACGAGAAAGACGGAGCAATTCCTTAATATACTATAACAGAGCGTTTATGCGTTCTTCCAAGCGGCCGCACATCGACCGCAAAGCAAATATAAACAAACCTCCGATCGAATAAAAATGAACTCAAAAGAAAAAGTGAGATGAAATGATGCTAAAACGAACGTTTGTCGGAGCCAAGTATGTCGAGGGGACTACAAGATGAAAGGAGCAGGGTAGATTAAATACAGGTCGATGCATAATAGACCTAGTAATGACGTCACGATCAAAATTGGATCCAACAAAATTCTTCATCTCGCTAACTCTCGTGGATTTATTTACCCATGAGAAATCAGATTCAAATTTTCGAATGCAATGTCTTGCTAGTAAACAACCAGATTTTTTCTAATTGTATTGCACCATTAGAATCCATGTACCTGAAAGTATCTTTTCATTCCGACATAATTCCTGAAAGATCCCAAGTGAATCTACAATCACAGTTATACCGCGAAATATGTTCAATGTTTTTTTCCTTGTCTTACTCGCCGTCTCTTAAGGCCAAATCACCGCCATGACACACAATCACCCAAACTTCTCTTCGTATCGAAGCTTGCTCGAGGTGTAACAAGTGGTATGATGGTGCCGATGAGCATTTATCCTAGAATTCTGTGCCCATTAGAAACTGAGTGGAACAAGGACAAAACATAAGACTTTCTTCGATATAACTGTGATTGTAAATGAAAGCGTGTTGTTTCGAAAATGTTGTTGTAAAGTGATTATATTTTAAGGTACGTGGAATCCAACAAAGTAATAAAATCTGAGAGAACTTGTTGTTTACTAGTACGAATTTACATTTGAAAATTTGGATCCTGTTTCTTATTGGAAATCCTACTATAGAGCAAGTGAGATGGAGCATTCCTTTGGATCCAATTTTCCCCCCGCGACATCGCACTTTACAGGTCTATTTTGATTACAAATCAAACCGAGGCGCGTGCGATGGTGAGATTTGGTCGATTTGGAACTAAACGGTCTGTATATAGTCACTTTAGAATCGCTGTACATAACAAATTTCTGCAGCAGAGGAGCCGACCTTCTCTCTTCCAGAATTACCGTACACAAACGAACAGTGGCATAGCGTGCAATTTATCAACGTTGCGTTGTGTCCATTTAAACCCATATAAAAGGTCGAATGTGAAAGGTGTTTCACCGAACTTTCAAAAATTCGATCTCTTTCACGGGTTTAAATGGACGAACTGCAACATAGCCAAATCGCACGCCATGATAGGAGTACTAAGCGGAGTTTATCAGGAGTTCACTAAGTTACAGACAATTGCTGGTGGAGCCTTAAAGTTACCAGATTTGAGGTAGAAAACAGTATATTTCAACATTGATTCTTATTGGAAATATACGCCCCGAATCCACACTACTGGGCAACACTGCACTGGGCAGAGTTAGCCGTCTCGCTTGTTGCTTTTGACCATTGATTTTTTAACATGTTTTTCGACGGACTGCTTACAGGTCATGGACAAAAAATGCATTCGAAAATATAAAGTAATTTAATTTCAATCGTAAGCAATTTTAATAAAAGTTAAAGCAAACTTCCGACCCTCCCTCCCCCCAAACCTCTGTTCATTTCGCCGTTCAAAAGCTCCTCTGATCATGAAATCCAACCGTCCACGAAGAGATTGGGAAGCGGGCGCACAATGGGACGAAGATATGGAATTTACTGGACATTTTTTCATGGACAAAAATCAAGATTATGAGCAAGTAATGGTCAGTGGCGGCTCGTGCAATTTGGCAACCATACTTTTTTGCCATTTATATCTACGTAAAAGTATCGATATCTAGGGGGTGCAATTGCACCTCCTGAAGATCGATTGTTTTACACTGGTTTAAATGGAGGAATTACGTCGTTGCCACATTGCACGAGCCGCCACTGGTAATGGTCATATAAGAAAAAAACTGAGTTTAAGAAACGACTTCACAGCTAAAATGGATTTAGATAACATGGTTTTTAAGATGGAAAATGGCGACTTTAAAACGTTTCTGAAGCAAGAAACGAAAACTTTGAATGTCCGGGAAAAGTCATGTTTTGGACCTTTGTGGGGCGCGCTGCGGCTAAAAGCATCAGCAAAAACTTGAAGGAGCGAAAGTTTGCAACTAAAAGGGAAAAAAGGGGAAGAAGAAGAAGAAGAAGAAGAAGAAGAAGAAGAAGAAGTTGAAGAAGTAGAAGCTGGGAGAAGAAAAAAAAACGGGGCGTAAGTAAAGAAGTATTCGTCGTAAACGGTAAAAGTGCGAGAATCTCAAGAAGGAGGAAGAAGGGATTCGGAAGTACGGCTAAAAGCAACATAAACACATAAAATACTAATCTTCCTAATTGGAGCCGAAGACAAATTGAAATTTATTCTGGTTATGGGTACTTCCAGCCTCATTGTTATTCCGATATTAGATCGCTCTTTTATGGATACCTGCACTTTTGCAAGTAATATATCTTGTCAATTGAAATCCTCTCCATTGATTAGTCGGCACTCTTGATACAGTTGTGAATCCTCTCCCTCTCCCTCTCTTTCTCGCTCTCCCTCCCTCTCCCTCTCTTCCTCTCTCTCTCTCTCCCTCCCTCTCACCCTCTCTCACACAAAATCTCTACTAGTTTCTCTCTCTCTCTTTCTCTCTCTTTCTCTCTCTCTTTCTCTCTCTCTCTCTTTTTCTCTCTCTCTCTCTTTCTCCTCTCTCTCTCTCCCTCTGAAGAGAAATATAGTGGTATGAGAGAGAGGGGGAGAGAGAGAGAAAGAGACAGAGGGAGAAAGAGAGAAACTAGTAGAGATTTTGTGTGAGAGAGGGAGAGGGAGAAAGATAGAGAGAGAGGGAGAAAGATAGAGAGAGAGGGAGAAAGAGAGAGAGAGATGGAGAGAGAGGGAGAGATAGAGAAAGAGAAAGAGAGAGAGAGAGAGAGAGAGAGAGAGAGAGAGAGAGAGAGAGAGAGAGAGAAACTAGCAGAGATTTTGCATGAGAGAGGGAGAGAGGGAGAGGGAGAAAGAAAGATAGAGGGAGAAAGAGAGAGAGAGGGAGAGAGAGACAGAGAGAGACAGAGAGAGAGAGAGGGGAGAGAGAGAGAGAGAGAGAGAGAGAGAGATAGTGCTGAATGAATTTACGATTCATTTTCCTCAGCGATGTTCTTTCACTGTGAAACTGGGTGTCTGCTTTCGGGATAAGCATTTATACGTCATAAAATCACTGAATAAGAAGAGTCAGCAAGGAAACTTCGCCAAAGGCCAAAGGCCAAAGGTAACAAGAAACGACGCTCACTGTTCAGAAACGCAGGATATTCTGATGATTTCAAAGAGGCAGGCGGCGTGGTGGATCGTGCAATGTGGCAACAACGTATTTTCTCCATTTAAACCCATGAGAAACAATCGATCATCAGGAGGTGCAATTGCACCCCCAGGATATCGATACTTCTACATAGCTTTGAAGGGAAAATAAGCATGGTTGCCAAATTGCACGAGCCGACACTACGTAAAAGAGGTAATCCCGATTTATTCAAATCGGCGTTAACTTGCGTACAGCAGAGGCATTCCACCGGCAGTGACTCGTGGAAATCAGTGCATCGTTCTCCTCCCATTTGAATCTATACAAAAGTATCGCTTTTTTTGGGGAGTTTAACTCAACCCTTGGGGATCGATTCTTTCCCATGAGTTTATACAGAGTAGACATCGATGTTTCATAGCGTTCCACCGCGAGACGATAGTCTGAGCGAATCCTGATATCGTCTGAGCGAATTCTGATTTCTCACAGGATTCTGACGATCAGAAAAAAACGAGAAACTTGAAATATCCGTAAAATCGGTCAAAGGAATAGTATCTACCGGAGGATATACCAGTACGTATTGGTAGGTCTAAAAACGTTTTCGTGCCGTTCGCCACCAGGAATGTAGACAAGTATAAATAAAGGATACAGCGAGAAATTATTTAGAGCTATGCAGTTTTATAGAACGACGTCACCTGCCGATAAATTGCAGAATAGCGATAGCTTCGTTCCAAAGAAAGCTTTACGACCGGCTCCGCAGAAAGTGACTTTTTAAAACAGTTGTTATAGTTGCATGTTATTTTGCTTCGAGTAAATCAAGGAGTAAATATAAGAAAATTATAAAAAAACGCGGTTCTAAAAACAACAGAACAAAATAATACTTATACATAGTCGTGCATCGTGGCTTTTTAGGACGCCGCATTTAAATTTACTCAAAACGAACACGAAGGCAAGCGGGTAAAGAACATTATGGGGCATTTTTTTTCTGTTTTTTAAAACACCCTGTATTCGTTTGCAGTCTCCGCCAACGCCATATTTTCTTCTCTCCCAGTCGCGTGGTGCACGGCATGGTGGAGTTGCACAAATATAAATGAAATAACGAAAAAATGAAAGGAACGGAAAAAACAACCAGGTAATATGTTTCTGTGTTATTCTGCATTGGGAGGTGGGGATGTGCCGGGGGGGGGGGGTGGTAATAGCGACCGACGGTGCAAGTGGTGTGTTATGTCGCAAGATATTGTTTCGGTGCAAGGTGCATTGGAGCACCGAGGGAGTCAGCGGAGTCAGCAGTCAGCACGGAGGTTACACAAGCGATGCACCAAATGCACCTCGCAAGTCGCACAACCGTGAATCACTGGCGGATCCAGGAATCCGCTTCTCTCTCTCTCTCTCTCTCTCTCTCTCTCTCTCTCTCTCTCTCTCTTCCCATTTGAACGTGAGTGTTCGAAAAGGACAGATTAGGGACAGCCACTTCAAAGATTTTCACCCCCTCTTCTATCCTTGACGAACACATGCATAATAGCCAGAGAGAGAGAGAGAGAAAAGGGCAATTTTCTGGATCCACTACTGCCGTGCACCATCCAAGCAGTGCTGCCAGATTTAGCATACAAATATACCGGAGCTGCCGTTTTGCGTATAATTGATAGTATTTTTTAATTCATTGATGATTCCACCGAGAAAAGATATTACAAAGTTCAGTTCAGTGTATATGACTGCATGCTGCACAAAAATACTCTGATCTGTAAATCTTTTCTCAATCCAAGTAAATTCCCTTAATAATTAATTAAAATATCCGTAAGTTTTTTAAAGTCATCGACGACGCCACCGGTTGAGAACAGATTACAGATGCAAGCATTTTCGTGCACTGAACTGAACTGTGTAATCTTTTCTCAACCGGTGGAATCATCGGTGAGTTGAAAAATGCGATTAATTATACGCAAAACGGCAGCTCTGAAATATACACATTTTACATTACGTATCATGAGAAAGGAGGGGTGTGCCAATAAGGTTGGTTTTAGGCGTCAAAAATGGTCAACATTTAAATTTCTCTTTAAGTTCGAGTAAAATGGCAGTACTTAATCTTAAAGCCATGCATTTTTAGGGTTGAGTGGAATTTACGGATTATTAGCTCTTTAGAGGCATATTTTACCACGATAAGTGGCTCGAATTTGTGTTTTTCACGGAAAAAGCCCCATTTACCGTTGAATCATTGAATATTTAGATGTCCGATTTAGATGTTAATATTCAAGTCCGGCTCGTACTTGAATATTAACTTTTTTGTTTTCGTGCAAATGGAAAACTTGAACAAGTTCGATTAGTATCCGCGTGCAGCGATAGTTACACAGAAAATTAGCCAACGACTGCAAATATCGCCGTCGGGGGTCAATTGCCGAGCTCCCTTAGTTTATGTTAGATTACTGTGGCTCGGAGTTTATCTGTTTTCGAACTTATAAAAAAATCAAAAGAAAATCACGACAAAGAAAAAACAGGTAGGTGACTGTCGGAGATAAAATTGGAGCTTAAGAGGAAAGTTTATGAGTGTTTGGTATTGATCTGTTTCTCGGTTTGTTAGATTCCGTTTAAAAAAAATAAAAAAAAAAATAAATAAAAAAAGTTGGAGAAAAAACTATTATGTTATAGTTCTGCTTCATATTTTCTTTTATTCCCCGTTCAAGAGAATCGAGAGCAATGTCGTTGTGCCCATCAATCATGTTGTGATCCGCAAAAAGTTTTCCGCAACTTTCGAGCGAATTTTCCGGAAAGTCAATGAGGAAAAGTCAACCGAGAATCCGAGCTCCTCTGTGCAAACTCCCGCACTTCCTTTGTCCCCCTGTATTTAAAAGTAACGTAACCTCTAAAAATTATAAACTTCTCTTCAAACTCAAAATTAGTTTTATCTATAAACAGATCGACAGCTCGGTCTGTTTATTTGTGAGCATTGCCGGATTGCTGCACAGAAAAAAAATGTTTTAGATCTATTTAAAAAGAAGTATTTTTGAACTATACTTACGACAAAAAGACATATTTTAAAATTGAAACTAGGTTTTGTTAAATTAAAAAAAACTTTCCATTAGATCGATCAAAATACCAAATTTTCAATTTGAAAACAATTATTTTCAATTTAAATACAGTTATTTTTAATTTAAAAACAATTATTTTTACTTTAAACACGATTAAGTTTAGTTTAAAAGTACGTCTTATTGCACGCCATCTAATTCAAAAATATTTTTTTTTAACTCTATAAAAAAAAAAAAAAAAAAAAAAAAAAACAAAAAAAAAAACAAAACAAAAAAAAACCAAAAACAAAACAAAATAAAATAAACATTTTACATTAAATTAAATGGAAAATTTGTTTCTTCAATAACAAATCTCACTCAATTTCATTTTTATTCATTTTCATCGAGTAATATCAGAAATAATGTTGACAAATTCCAAAGATTATCGGTCTAGGTCCGCCTACACTTCTGAAACTACTTCTACAGTGCTGCAGTCTTGCGGATGATCTTCAATGACATTCTAGAATGTATCGATAATTCCATTGGTTAAAGCAAAGATTACATATTACATCAATTGAGATGTATATAAAAAAGACGCAAAGAAAAATATTCCCGCCGGCTCGGCGCGGCGGCGGCGCTGCGATATTTTGCCTTTTAGAGCAAAAATTGAATAGATATCAGTCGAAAAGAGGAACAATATGGCTTACTAAGCCATATTGTTCCTCTTTTCGACTGATATCTATTCAATTTTTGCTCTAGGCTTACAGAAATACTCAAATCAATAATCTTTGCTTCAACTTATTGAATCACCGATGGATGGTATATTGTGTAGAATGCCGTTGAAGAACCGCAAAATGGCGTGGCAGCTCTGCGGTGTTTTGCTTCGAGCTTAGAACATGACATCACACTTTGCATCGGTCTCAGAAATGCAGGAAAAGTAATTGAGCGTAATAAGAGACCTTCGCTCAGATGCGAATCATTAGATGAACTCAGCTACGGCGGCGCTCAGAATTTGAAAAACCAACTGAGAAGTTCCGCTGTTGTAAACCCCCCCCCCTCCCCACCCCCATGCACCCTTTATTGCAATAGGATGACTTATTTCCGCGATGTCTCGAAGAAAGAAATAATATGACATTGATGTAAAAGTAAAGACAACTTTTTCTTGAGTCTAGCGTCTGTATCTTCAATCTTCATGCATGGTACAATGCAGTAGCGCACCGAGGGAGGGTTTCTTCATCTCTCTATTTTCTCCATTAAAAAACGTATGTTAGACAAGGATGGACAACGGGATAAAACCCCCTCTTTCTGTGCTTTTCCTACTTATACATTCAAATGGGAAATGAGAGAGATGGAAGTGATCCTGGTTGCGCCAGTGGTACAATGACCTTCAAAAGAAAGTTCCCTGATGGAAATGTTTACTCTCAGTGGCGAAGGGTGCTATTTGGCAACGTTGAATTGTCTCCATTTGAACGCATACAAAAGATCGAATTTACTGGTCATCGCCGATTCCTTTTAGTTCGATAGTTTTCATAAGTTTGAATGGTCCAAGAGCAACGTTGTCAGATTGCACGGCAAGCTTCGCCACTGATTACTCTTTTAAATCTTGGCAATCTTTAAACAATTTTGCGGTTTTCAAGGGGTTTCAGAACTAATAAACCGAATGACTCTTTAAAGTACATCAAGAGAAATCGAAAATTCCATTGAAAACAACTGAACAATTTAACAATAAATTTCAATCAGGGTATATACTTTCTTTTGAAATTCATTGTTTGAGGTTCTTCGAATATCAACATTTTCCGACGAAATGCACAATGCACATCAGGACTGCCGTTTCGAGGATCTTATACAGGGTGACTAAGTTTGAAAAAAGGACCCATTAAGAACAATGAGCTATAACTTTAGAGTGGCAGCGGGCTGGTCCACCTTGTGCCACACAGGGTAGAAGGAATCCCGGGAAAAAGCGGAATTTGGACGGCAGATTCCAAGGTTTGAGGTTAAATTTTGTAGGTCGCGGGTAGGTCGTTTCCGGCGATGCCCGAGTTTGTTTACGGAACAACCGGAAACGACCTACAAAATCTAACCTCAAAATCGATTTATACGGCAAGATGGCGGCGCCCTAGGTGACAACAATGAACCAGCCGAACGTTCCTTGATGTGCCACTCTAAAGTTATAGCCCGAATTGCTAAAAATCGAAAAATACAACTTTCGGGGCAAACAGTGCAG
>VMOF01000001.1:22795345-22803166 GCA_011764245.1 Trialeurodes vaporariorum | reverse complement strand
GCGCCCCCCGTTCCAGCGTAACGCTGAAAAAAGTCTATCTGCGGCCGCGAGAGGTCCCATAAGAACTGTGAATAAATTCGGATCGATCTGAAATATTTCCAAGAAGTGCGGGGAAGCAAAATCAATCGCCCAGTTCAAACCGGACTGCAATATATCCATTCGTTCTCGAGATATCGAATTTTCAATTTATAGTACTTTCTTGATCAATTTTTTTTTAGGTATATTTTCACTGGAAATTACATTTTTTACCGTTTGAATCATGAGAAATCCAGAGGCACCATGTCAAATGTTCTATAATTACACCGTTAAACATCGCAAAAGAATCAAAATCCTCTGTAGACACGGGAAAAACTGCGAGTGGTAAAAACACGTATAATTATTGATGACCAATTCTTCATCACCCTATTAGTCCAGGCAATGGGTGATTATTTGGAAGAACAAATTCCCATCAAAGGTTTTTTGGGCTTAATCGCTTCGTATTGGTGGCAGCAATGACCACCTAAAATTCCCCGTGCCTGGGTGATGTGCTAAATTCAGGGGGGGGGGGGGGGGGAAGAGCCCCAAAATCGATTTTTTCGATATATATCGAAAACGATGCAAGATATCGAAAAAATCGATGCATGCTTTTTGTTTCTGAAGTAATTTCCAACAAGAAAGGTCCTTTGTGTTTTTACGCTCTGACGACGTCGAAGCTCTCAAAAACACGATTTAAGTTTTCGGCGAATTTCAGGAAAATTGATACCGCGTGGCAACGCAATGTTATTTTTAATGATTTAGATCGCCTTACCGTAGCATCTAGAGTGCTCCGATTTTTATGAAATTTGGTCCCCGGGGGTTTTTTAGGTCGCTAATTTCAATTTTGGAGTCCAGATGTTCTTAAAACGTGATTCAGGCAAGCTTTTTGAGCTTTTATAGAAAAAGCTGTATTTT
This sequence comes from Trialeurodes vaporariorum, assembly GCA_011764245.1. Taxonomy (NCBI): domain Eukaryota; kingdom Metazoa; phylum Arthropoda; class Insecta; order Hemiptera; family Aleyrodidae; genus Trialeurodes; species Trialeurodes vaporariorum. The sequence goes on along the minus strand of VMOF01000001.1, from coordinate 22,802,236 downwards.
GTGATAAAAGCTCAAAAAGCTTGCCTGAATCACGTTTTAAGAACATCTGGACTCCAAAAATGAAATAAGCGACCTAAATAACCCCCGGATACAAAATTTCATAAAAATCAGAGCACTCTAGATGCTACGATAAGGCGATCGAAATCATTAAAAATAACATTGCGTTGCCATGCGGTATCAATTTTCCTGAAAATCGCCGAAAACTTAAATCGTGTTTTTGAGAGCTTCGACGTCGTCAGAGCGTGAAAACACAAAGGACCTTTCTTGTTGGAAATTACTTCAGGAACAAAAAACATGCATCGTTTTTTTCGATATCTCGCATAGTTTTCGATATATATCGAAAAAATCGATTTTGGGGCCCTTCCCCCCCCCTCCCCTGAATTTAGCACATCACCTAGGCACGGGGACTTTTAGGAGGTCATTACTGCCACCAAGACGAAGCGATTAAGCCCAAAAAACCTTTGATGGGAATTTATTCTTCCATTAGCCGTTTTTTGATCCCCATTGCCTGGACTATATGCGCTTACCGACATTCCTAATCACTCGGTGTATAAACCGACATTCTGCATCGCGCGTTGTATAAACCAACATTCTTCATCAGGAACTATAATTTTTGTATTCGCATACTGTTAAAGTTTTTTTTTAATTTCTCTTGGTTTCTTATTTTTCTTAGTTTTTTTTTTTAAAAATTTTTATCATGGATGTGGACGTACCTTCGGTCAAAACATTCTAGTTTTACGTACTATTGTATTACGTATTTGTATTTTGTACCTAACCTAAGCTGCAGGATGCAAATTTATGAATATGTATGTGGAAGTTCAAAAATTCTCGGACCCCTGAATAATTTTTGAACGGTTTGCAGATAAAAAAAACCAAATTTTGAAGATCGATAGCTTTTTTCCCCCCAAAACTGTTATTGATGCCCAAAAGATAGTTCTTTTTTTATCATAAAAATCTTCCTTTGGTTTTATTTCTGCTAGCGTTCAAAAGTTATTTGGGTGTTCCAGGACTAGTGGACCCCCCTGCATAACTATGGGCCGTGTATTTTTTATATCATTTGATTTTTTAACATCACATTCATGCTCTTCATTACTTTTAATTTTTTTACTAACCGTATTATAATTTTTAACCGTAATAATAATACCGTAATACCGTAAAATTTTTTTATTTTTTGTAATTAACTTTTTCAAAAGAGTGTTTAAGTTTCTCTACATTTCTTTAAATTTTTTAACTCTTCAAAAGAGTGTTTATTTTTTCTCTACATTTCTTTCAATTTTTAACTCTTTAAAAAGAGTGTTTAACTTTTTTTACATTTTTCAATTGTTTTAGAGTCTCATTTAGTTTTGTTTTAACTCTTTTAAAAGAGTGTTTATTTTTTCTTTTCTTTTCAATTTTCCCTCTTTTTGAAGCTTGTACATACAATTTTTTATCTTCCAAAGAAGATCTTGCAAGTTCAATCTAAACTCTAGGTCTTAACATTATTAATTAAGTTCAGTAATTTTCTGAAACAATAAAGGAAAATCGAGAATACTATTCACAGAACTGTTTACAGACAATCAGCAGTGTATTTAAATTTCTTACTGAAAATTGTGGCTCTCTCTATCAAGAATTTTAAAAAAATTTTTTTCTTTTACCTTTTTCATTTCATTTGAGTTGAAAATGCTACAATTAAGCCAGAAGATTCAGGTCAACTGTGTGTCTCTCATGTATTCCTGCTCCTCCTTTATTGCCTCACCCTGACCAAGTATTAATTTTTGTTTTTTTTTATCATATATCTCTTTTTTGTTTTACTTGTTTATTTTTCATGTTTGTGGAACCGTCCCCTATTTTTTTTTTTTTTTTTTTTTTCTCACTAACTATTCCCAAATTTCTTCTTAAGATTTTAAAAACCCAAGAACTGAAGATTTTGTAAATTGTGCCAAATCTATTATTCCTGCCTTATGATTTGTACTTAAAAGTTTTAAAATTTTTTTACTATTATTGTTCTACAGAAAATTCTGTTTTTCTCATTTCTTAAATTTTTTTTAAGCTTGTCTTAATCATATAGATTATAGGTAATTAAGTTCAAGCATTGGATATCGATCCCGCAAAAATATTATTAAATATCTCAAAATCTTTAGACCAATTAAGATGAAGTTTTGACGCGTCGACAGATCAGACGGAGAGTAGTGATTTTCGCTTTTTCTGACCGATATGCGTTATTAAAGGTCGTAGTAGGTGTTTTGCTAGGAGAAACGCAATTGCATTCGAAGCTAAAATTTGGAAGTTGGAGCTGAACATCGCAGACTCGAAGAACTGATTTCTTTATTCAATTCGACCAATCCAGACCCGTTTCAGAAAACCCGTTTCTACAAAAAACTCACTGTCAAAGTTTCAGACCAATCTGCTTTTATTCAGGGTCCTTACGGGACTCGGCTCCCACAACGAATAAAACTGAAAAGGATTGGTTTCAGCAGTGGCGAGGCGTGCAGTTTGGCAACATTTCTTTCTTCCCCCTTAAACATAGTAGAAAGGTTGAAATGTCACGTCATAGCCGATGACTAAAACGTTAAATTTCTTTCAGGAGATTTAAACGGAGAAAACATCGTTGCCAAATTTCACGCCTCGCTACTGGGTATCAGCGAATCACACGCTCCCTAATATTCAAATTAAATTTTTTATACTTTACTGCAACAAAGCTTTAAGCAAGTTGTGACCTCCGACCTCGGAAAATGCAAAGAAATTCATAAGCTTCAAATGTTTTAAAGTCAAAGAGACATTTTTAAAATGAAAAAAATGCTAAATTCTGCCCTAAATGAACCTACATTTTAAATTCAACTAGTGATGACTGTTTAAGACTGTTAAACATGTCTTCCTAAAAGAAGCCATAGGAATGAGTTTGATGTACAAAATATTGCTTTTAACCTGCAGAATTTCTCTCACACATTCAGCGGTGCACACAGATACTTTGTCGGGGGGGGGGGGGGACCCGCCTATAAAAGTTGAATTTGAAGCGTCACAGGAAACGATATTTGGCCATTTCTAATGATAAAAGACAAAACTTAAGGTTTTAAAGGGGGGTGGGGGAGGAATTCCCTCCCCGATCCACCACTGCACACATTGTCAACAGCTTTAAATCAATAAGGTGGGGTCAGAGAAAAGGTGCTGGACATGCATATGACAAAAAGTCCGTCTCTTAACGGTTCCATGTGTACCCTAGGACATCTGTTAGGCGTTTCTTCGGTTCCTCATAACATGGCGAAGGGGCCGCAAGGTGGATTGGACCGAAAAAACTCTTCCAGGGGGGGCCTTGATAATTTTTGTAGCGATTGCATGTCTATGTTTACTTATGAACAATAGCGGCGCGGACAATCTGGCAACGTTGCAATTAGTCCAACTTAAGTCATGAGAGTCGAATTATTGAGGTCTAAAGTCGAAGTATTGGGGGTGCACAGTGCACCCCTCGAATCGATTTTTACATGCGTTTCAATGGACGAAATATAACGCTCCCACATTGAACGCGCCGCCACTGCTTATGCAAAAATTTACATTGAAATCAACTTACTTACCAGTGAGTACAAAAACATTGGCGGATACAGGGGGGAGGGGCGGTCGTCCCCCCCCTTCAACTCAAAAAGGGGAAAAGGGGGAGGGGGAAAGGGGGGAAAGAAACAGCAAAAAAGGGAAAAAGGGGGGTTTTCCCGGGGGGTCTAAAATCCCAAGTTCGCGATGGCTGGATCCGCCAATGTAGGTACTCAAAAGCTTACGTTTTCGACTGGTCCAAGCCGGCAGTCGATCGGTCGAGCCTCAATCGAGATTTCGTTTTTCCCAAACTTTGAAAGAAAGCTCCGCGGCCTATGAAATCAAATCTGAGCGTTTCATGACGGAAAACTGCGGGCGCGATACAGAGCCTTGCACATCCATGTGTCACTTTTTTGGCCAAAAGGTACAATCAAAGTGCCCGAGGTACAGGCGACAAATTAAATAATGTCATTTGACCCCTTAGATTTTTGCTCAAGTAGGCAAAAAGTAATACTTAAATTCACTGTGATAAGTATGGCAGGTTGCCTATCTGAACCAAAATAAAAGGAGTCAAATGACATTTTTTAATTCGTCGCCTGTACCTGAGGCGTTTTTAGGGTCCGTTACATATGGTTCTCCTCGAGCGAGCCGTGGAGTACTAGATGTTCAAATTACTGCGCATTTCGTCTCTCACGGACCAGTCAAGTGCCCTATAAAATCGGGTTTTAAACCCCTTTTTTGGGTCCTAATAATGTTCCGAAAGGGAACATTGAAACAAAGAAAGTCCTAGTCCGGGGGGGGGGGGGGGGGGTTCCACGTAACGCTGAAAAAAAATGTCTAACTGCCGCCGCGAGAGGTCCATAAGATCTGCGGATAAATTTGGGTCGATGTGAAATTTTTACAAGAAGTACCTGGAAGCAAAAACTATCGCTCAGTTCAAACCGGATTGCATAACATCGATTCGTGCTCGAGATATCGATTTTTCGAAGCCGCGCGGTAGGGTCCAATCTAAAAATAAGCACTGAATATCGTCAAATGTTGGCGAATTTCGTGTCTCATAAACCCGGTAAGTGCTTCATAAAATCGAGTGAGGATTTCTTTGGGTCCTCATGACGTCCCGAAAAGGTCCCAAGAAGTATGGACCCAATAAATATTGTCCAAGGGGAGACACGGATTTTTTAGTATCCCGCGTTCTATTAGAGTCTAAATATAACCCTATTTCGCAACTTTAAAAATCGATATCTCGAGCACGAATCGATGTATCGCAAAAAGGTTTTAAAATGGACGATAGCTTTCGCTTCCAGGCACTTCCTGAAAAAATTCCAGATCGATCCGAATTTATTCACATCAGATCTTATGGGACCTCTCGCGGCCGCAGATAGACATTTTTTTTCAGCGTTACGCTGGAACGGGGGGCGCGCCCCCCTGGGATAACTTTGATCGGTCCGCCACTCCACACGGCCCTTAGGGAACGTCATATGAACTCAAAAATAGCTCATTCGATTTTAAAGGGAGCTTGAATGGTCAATGAGAGACGAAAATTTGCGGGTTTTAGAGTATCCAGCTACTATTCATGTTTGATTGAACGAAACCGCCAGCCTTTGAAAAATCGATATCTCGAGAACGAATCGATATATCGCAGTTTGGTTTGGACAGGGCGATAGCTTTTGCTTCCAGGCGCTACCTGAAAAAAATTAAGATCGATCCGAATTTATTCACAGATCTTATGGGACCTCTCGCGGCCGCAGATAGACATTTTTTTTTTAGCGTTACGCTGAAACGGGGGGCGCCCCCCTGGGATAACTTTGATCGGTCCGCCACTCCACACGGCCCTTAGGGAACGTCATATGAACTCAAAAATAGCTCATTCGATTTTAAAGGAGCTTGAATGGTCAATGAGAGACGAAATTCGCGGATTTCAGAGTATCCGGCTATTATTCATGTTTGATTGAACGAAACCGCCAGCCTTTGAAAAATCGATATCTCGAGAACGAATCGATGTATTGCAGTTTGGTTTGGACCGGGCGATATGTTTTTACCAATTTCCACCCGAAAAAATATCTTTTCGATCCGAAGTTATTCACAGATCTGATAGGCCCTCTCGCGGCAGCCGTTAGACTTTTTCTTCAGCGTTACAATAAAACGGGGGCGCGCCCCCCTGGGATAACTTTGATCGGTCCCCCACTCCTCATGGCCCTTAGGGAACATCATATGAACTCAAAAAAAGCTCATTCGATTTTAAAGGGAGCTTGAATGGTCAATGAGAGACGAAATTCGCGGATTTCAGAGTATCCAGCTATTATTCACGTTTGATTGAACGAAACCGCCAGCCTTTGAAAAATCGATATCTTCAGAACGAATCGATGTATCGCAATCGGTTTGCTCTGGGCGATAGCTTTTGCTTCCAGTTACCACCTAAAAAAATATCTTTTCGATCCGAAGTTATTCACAGATCTGATAGGCCCTCTCGCGGCAGCAGTTGAATTTTTCTTCAGCGTTACAATAAAACGGGGGGGGCCCCCCCCCTGGGCTAAATTTTTTTTGGGCCCGACACTCCTAACGGCCCTATAGGAAATCATTTGAACTCAAAAATAACTTATTCGATCTTAAAGGGGGCTTTGTTTGGTCCATGAGAGTTAAAATTCGCGGATTTCAGAGTATGCAGCCCTTATTTATGTTTGACTGACCTTACCGCGCACCTTTGAAAAATCGGTATCTCGAGAAGGAATCGATGTATTGCAATCCGGTTTGGACTGAGCGATAGCTTTTGCGTCCAGGTACTATTCGAAAAAACCACATTTATCCGAATTTATTCACAGATGTTATGGCCCCCTCGCGGCCGCAGTTCTAGACATTTTTCTTCAGCGTTACGCTGAAAAAGGGGGGCGCGCTCCCCCTGGGCTAATTTTTTTCGGTTCGACACTCCTCACGGCCTTTTAGGAACACTGTATCAATTAAAAAAAAGCTTATTCGATCTTAAAGGGAGCTTGAATGGTCCATGAGAGTTGAAATTCGCGGATCTCAATTCAGAGTATCTGCCTGAGTTTTTTAACAAAACTGGGACCTCTCGAGGCCGCAGTTAGACATTTTTTGTCAGAGTTACGCCAGCATTGAGAGCGCCCCTCCCCCCCCCCTTTCATAAGGTGTTTTGGATCGATATTCTTTTGAGCTGTTTCGGAACGTCAATGGAACCCCGGGAAAAAAACTCATTCGATTTTTAAAGGCGATTGACCCGGGCCAAGAGAGACGAAATTCGCGGATTTCAGATTATCCAGCGATTCTTTGGTTGGATCTAATAACCTGACCGCGCACCTTTGAAAAAACGATATCTAAAGGAGGAATCGATATATTGCAATTCGGTTTGGAGTGGGTATTACCTTTTCTTTCAGG